>OX418216.1:51154585-51174606 GCA_948455865.1 Conomelus anceps
TATTTGCATTACAAACTCTATCACTTTAACCCTTCATTCATTTTTTACAAAAAATTTTCATCTTCTTAACGATTATTCCTTCATTTTTCTCTAGCTTTAATTTCTCATTGAACAGGTCCCATTTATATATCAACCCTCAAAATGATAGAGCAATTTCGATTTTAAAAATTAATATAAAACATTTTGGAGTTCAAGAATATTCTCAGATGAATAAGGAGGAGATATTTAGACAGCAAGGAAGCTAGCTTGGGAATTCCTGTGTCTTACTGAAATAAATAACTTTGCTGAAAAAATCTTCCTTTTCAAGTTTCAATCCACCGTTTTCAAGTTTCCTTCTCACCAGTTCTTTCTCACCTATTCTTCCTTCTCATTCGATTTCAATCCCGTCTTCTCACTATCACTTTTTTCTACAGTTCTCCTTCACCCTCCTAAATTATCTGTACGCTAAATGTCCTAACAAACTGTACTGTTTATATGTGTATGAAGCTGCTTCGGGGGAGTCCGATCCCACAAGATGTCAAATTATCTCAAGATAGCAACTGAAGACTTCAAATAAATGGAAAAAAAGTGATATTAACTAAAATCTCTTCGTACACGATTATAATATACGAAACAGATAAAATTATCACTTGGTGAGTCACAATAGGAGCTTATTTGAACTAAAACCTAGTTATATTGGTAGCAAACTCTGCAACAAGCTACCGCAGTTTCTAGAGTCTTGAGAATACAGAAATACTTGAAAATTAATTTTAAAATATTCAGTTGATGAAGCTTTTTATAGCGTACAAGAGTCCCTTTCAAATCAAAATTAAGCCTCACCTCAACTAATTGATATAGTAATAATTATGGTAACTAGTGTACGAGATTCTATAATAAATTGTTGATCTGACTTTCCTTATAACTTGTCTGTAACTGGAGTCTTCAGTACGTAATCTACAAATAATCTGATATAGTCTTTGAACATCTCAAACTCAAAAATTCCACACATTTTTCTTATTTTCTTTAATTATTACACATTTTTCCATAATTATAATAATAAGCATATGTCTTTCATAAGAGAGAGACCCTCACAGGGTTTGAATTAAGTTAATATTTACATTTACAAAATAATTAATAAGTGATAGCCGTTAGCCGAAGCAGGTATCTGCAGATAGAAGCTACAAACTCCAACCCTCTTTGTAAGAGTGACTGATTGGTTTGGCCAGCAAAAACGGTTCTGTTCTCTGCTGTAAGATCACTTCCCAGTGGTTCGAAACCCACCTAAAACTGTAGGTCCAGCTCATCGATCACTATCAACCAATTCCACAGGTCCATAGGTCGAAACCCGAGTACAGGTCTCAGACCTATGTGAGCCTCATTCTCCGAAAAAAAACAAAATTATCAGAATAGATAAAGAGTAAATTGCAAAAAATGTAACAAAGTGAATAATTATTAAACAAAGAAAAAATACACTTATAACAGGTTAACTCCCATGTGCATCATATATGATGCATACAGATTGCTACTGAGATACCATGTGCATCATTTCTGGACATGCACTGTTGTCTATTCATATACTGTTGTCTATTCATACTGAGATACCATGTGCATCATTTCTGGACATGCACTGTTGTCTATTCATATACCATAATGTATATTTATTAATCTTTCTCCCAGACCATGACATTTTTTCCCATAAAAAGGCAAGAAAACCTGTTAAACTCATATAATAAGTTGAAAATTTTGTATTTCCTGTATCAACAACTTCTCTAAAGCATGTGACCACTTTTGATGCACATGGTGTGTGGATGGATTTTTCAAAACATCCTCGAATCATATTGGTCAAGTTGTATTATGGTAATAACCTAATTCACGTATTACCTACTCTATGATTTAGGCAAGCTGTGAATATATACTTTGTTAACTTTTTAGTAGATTTTTGATTTATGTTGTGAAACCCCATACTAAAATAAAACAATGATGTAATGTTGTCAATTCCACTTATTATTGTGGAATAATACTCCACTTATTATAATTCCACTTATATATTTTACTCAATAATAAGTGGAATTGACAATATGCCCCAGACCAACAACTGGAAATATCCAAGATTTGAGTGAATGTGAAGAAATGGGAAGATATACATAAGAGACTCACCATAATATATTATGATCAATGACATTTATTGTATGAACTCGTATATTTCATTGATAATAGTTCTTTCAAATTAAAGTTCCAACATTATAAATTATCCATACCTATATAACCTACCACCATGACCCACCCTGGATCTGAATAATAAACTCATGCCTACTACTTCTCCTATTTTATAACATCATTGCACTAACACACCCTAAAGCTGAATAATAAATCTACTGATAATCCCACTTACTAATCTTACCTTGATCTAAATACACAATTATTTCATCAATAATAATTCTTTCAAATAAAATTTCCAACATTATAAATTTTCCATACCTATATAACCCATCACAATGACCCACCCTGAATCTGAATAATAAACTCATGACTACTACTAATCCTATCCTCGAACATTATTACACTATCACACCCTAAATCCGAATAATAAACCTACTACTACTCCTAGCTTCTTATATTTTCACCCTAACACACCCGAAATCTGAATGATAAACCTACTAATAATAAACTCCCTTCTATTTGACAAGATGTTAGAAAAGTTCTTATAACTGCCACCAGGGTCGACTGAATTTGAAACCAAGGATGATCTATTCATAAACCGGTGAAGCCGATTATATAGACAAAATGCATGTAGTTGTGTCCCATAATTGGACACAACCGTTTGTTTGATGAAGAAAAATGTGACCACATCTGATGCACATGGTACCTGGGTAACAAGCAATGTGTATCATATCTGATGCACAGCAAAGTAGCAGAGGAATAGGAAAAAACGGCTCTCGGTCAATGAGATCATTCCATCTTTTTAGGCATGGGAGTCAACCTCGAAAAAGTTCGATTTCATGAACTTTGGGTTGGGTGCGTTTTAGGCTAATGACATAAATTATATGAAACTTATAATAATTAGTATTAATTTTGAGATTCAGTACATAAGTTAAGTATGATTAGTTCCAATTCAAAGGTTTTGACTCAAAATAGTCACAGATATCGGTATATCAAACTTTATCATTTCAAACCTGGCCACCTAGGTTCTTGGGTAGTAATTTTTCAAAACTTTCTTTTGAACTTTAGATCCTAACAAGTTGTCTAGATTAGCTTTTCACACCACTGAATTTAAAAAAAAACCGGACCCTCCTATACCCCAGACCCCCCTTGGTGAGCCCCCCCCCCGAAATTTGATCCTGGCTAGCCACTGCCCACACCCCCCCCCCGAAATCTAATTCTGGCTACGCCACTGCAGATAGAACTGCTTGATCACCCATCCAGAGGCAGATTGGTGTACTTGCAGCTGAACATCACTATCGATCGAGTTCCTCATCGTCATTTACTGATTTCACACATGATCTATTGAACATAACATATCAGTCTCCATACCATAATTATATGATATTCTCTACGGTTCATGAACTTTTCAATACAATGCATTAGTGGACAATATTAATAGAACAAGCCAAGCGGTAATGTCAAATAGCTAACAGTAATTGACATATCTGTAATGGGTATTGCTGTTGAATAATCCGGCGTCTGTTGATCAGCAAAGCTTTGGTAATGCTCCTGTTATTAATTTAATGACGGTTTCCATTCGGAAAGGTAAAGGTACAAGATTCACATTGTGATCTTTGTTGATCTACTAATAGTGTATTTTTCCTTCACTTATGTATTTTAATGTATAATATTATACTTGAAATTTAGTTGTATCGGAGGTTGAGTGTAAGATAGGGCAGATAATTGTTCAATCAATCAATGTTTCTATACATCTTGATGAAATTATTGAGAAGGTGAATGGGAAGTTGAAGGAGATGGAGAGGGAGAAGGAGGAGGAGAAGGAGTGGAAGAAGGAGGAGGAGAAGAGGGAGGAGGTGGAGAAAGAGAAGGAAAAGAAAAAGAAGAAGGAGGAGGACGACTAAGAGGGAGAATAAGACGAAGGATGAGGAAAATAGAAAGGAGAAGTAGAAGGAGGAGGAAGACATTGATAAGGAGGAGAAGGAGAACGAGATATCGGAGAAGAAGGAAGCGTAGGAGAATGAAAAACAGAAGAAGAAGATGGAGAGAAGGAGAAGGAAAAAGTGATAAAGAAGGAATAAGAAGCAGAAGAAGGAGAAGGAGAAGAAGGAGAGGAGGGTGAAGGTGAAAAAGATCGAACAGGAAGAGATGGAGAAGTAGAAAATGGATGAGAAGGAGAGTGGGAAGGAGGAAGATAAATAGAAGGGTATGTGAAGGATGAGTATGAGGTGAGGGAGGATATGGATATGGCAAAGGAGAAGGAAAAAGAAAAGGAGAAGCAGAAGAAAATGTGGAGAAGAAAGAAAGGGAATGAGAAGTAGAGATGAATAACGAGAAGAAGAAGTAAAAGGAGAAGAGAAGAAGGAGAACGAGACTTCGGAGAAGAAGGAATCTTAGGAGAAGGAAAAACAGAAGACGAAGATGGAGAGAAGGAGACGTAAAAAGTGATAAACAAGGAATAAAAAGCAGAAGGAGGATGAGGAGGTGGTGAGGAAGAAAGGGGAATAAGAAGGAGTAGGAGAAAAAGAAGAGAAGGAGCAAAAGGTAATGATAAAGAAGGAGAAAATTAAGAATCAGTTAATTTCACTTTACTTGACATTGCGATGGAGGATAACTACCTCATATCAGCAGAGCTCTGTTGCTACTTGAGTTCTATATAGTTCTATATAGGAGGTAGAGTAAGAGACACTGTGAATCCCTGCACTGCATTTCCAATGATAAACTTTCCTAATGAATCACATTCAGTGATACCTTGGTCAGCCACTGCACAGTTATAGACTCCCTCGCACTTTCTCTCTCTCATTCATCAGTCTCTCTCACTCGCTCTGTCTCGCCTCCTCTCATTCCCTGTCACACCCAATCTCATCACTCTCTCATTCCCTCTCGCATCCAATCACTCTCACATATCCTCTCTACATTCTTACTCACTCGGTCTGTCTCTCTATTTAAGAAGTAATTTTTATCTTTATCTTATCTCTCGCTCCTTTTCACTTCCTCTATCCCATACCTCCTTCTGGCTGATTCTCTCACTCACACACACTTTCTCTTCCTCTTTCTCTCTCTCACTCTTTACAAAGTCATGCTGGGTGAAGGAGATACGCAATGACCAACTTGTCCTTTGAAGCAAAGTTCTCCGTACTGAATATCCTGGTTGGAATTCTGTGGCCAGATATAGAACCATTGTTTCAATAATTATACAACCATAGTTCAACCATTTGGATAGGTTGTATTGCGTGCAGTTTTATTCTATCAGCGATCATCCTATTGTGATCTCCAACATGGATAGTTGACAAAATAGAATTGCTTAAAGAAATGAAATGAAAAAATAAAACTGAAATTTATTGTGCCTTAAAAAATTCAAAATAATTATATAAAATTGATTGATTCAGAATTACCTTAATAAGAACATCAATAGAAGCTATTGTTAAACAATTGTGAATTTGCGTTCGTTATAGACTACAGTAGAGTTTTAATAATCATTTATTCATTTATTCATAATAATTCATTTCTCAGAACTCATTAATTTCTTATATTTTCAGATTCGCGTAGTTAAATATGAAACTGCCCATCTTACTTTTGATATGGTGATCAACGATTAAGCCTGATAGATTTGAAGCCTAATTTTAGGAGATATTCATTTCTTCAGTAACCTGTTACTTTTTCATGTATTTTCAAGAGTCTCCAATGAGAACTGACTTCAGCAGAGACCGCATCTTCATTCAATTCAGTCTTTATTAGGGTAGAGTAGATCAGCTTTGCTCAGCCTCTCTATTTGTAATATCAATCTCTCTCATGCTTTTTTAATACTAGTAGTATAAAATTACCGGTTTTGGTGCAAGGTCATGCACCAAAACCGGTAATCCCCTTTCAAGGTCACCAAACCTCACCCGACCGACTCTAACCTAACCTAATTCAAGGTCATTCAACCTAACCCGACCGACTCTAACCTAACCTATCCTACCCCACCCCAAAAAAAAAAAAAAAAAAATTAGAAAAAAAACGTAGAAAAAAAAATAAAAAAAAAAAAATAACTGTGGCGAGTTATAATGAGCACTATGGTCGGGATTAGAATTTTGATTGTAAATGGGAGGTGGACTACTGGGGTGGATAGGGGGAGAGGGGGTTGATTGATTGCAGTCCATGTCTGAAAACGATATACATATCATCAGTATCTACCTCAAACAAGTCTAGAGGCATAAACTTATTGCACAGCTGTGGCTCAATTATGGGTACTCAAACTAATCACAACTGTGAGGACTCAAATTGATGCAATCTGATTGCACATATATTGGTAAAACAACTATTGCTTGAGGGAAGCTTATACAACTATGGGCACTCTATCACAACTAGCAATGTAATTGAGGCATTCACAACATGGGTACTCCTATCACAACTATCAATGTAATTGGGACAACATGGGTACTCCTATCACAACTATATAAAATTATTCTATCAAATAAAACACTTGTACTTACTTTGCTATTCACTGAAAAATATCACTGATCACAAAAATATCGCTGCTCTGTAACACTAGTAATGATCTCTCCTGGCTAGAGACCTCCCATATATACTCCATGCCCCCACCAATGACTTCCTACGCCCATTTTCTTTCTCAGGAATATTTTTTGCACTGTTTTTAGTTTTTATTTATAAATTGTGTTATTTTTTTTATTATTTTTTTTTTATTTTTTTTTATTTTTTTTTTAATTTTTTATTTTATTTTTTTATTTTTTAATTTTTTTTTTCTATTTCTTTTTTTTTAATTTTTTTTTATTAATGTTTTTTTTATTTTTAATTTTTTTTTTATTTTTAATGTTTTTTTTATTTTTAATTTTTTTTTTAGTTTTTTTTTTCCAAGTTTTTTTTTTCTAAGTTTTTTTTTTCCAAGTTTTTTTTTTTTTGGGGGGGGGGGGGGTTGGTGGGGGCGTTTTGGGGGATGGTTTTTGGGGGGGGTAGGATAGGATAGGTTAGGTTAGAGTCGGTCGGGTAAGGTTGAATGACCTTGAATTAGGTTAGGTTAGAGTCGGTCGGGTGAGGTTTGGTGACCTTGTAAGGGGATTACCGGTTTTGGTGCATGACCTTGCACCAAAACCGGTAATTTTATACTACTAATAGTTGAAACCAATGAAAAAATCATTCTTCTATACCTTTTTATCAATTTTCAAATTAATTCCATCAACCTGAACTGATGAAAATAAATGCATATGGCTTATATTGGTGGGGAGACCCTTACAGGTAGTACCATCTTAACACTCAAGTAATTTTATTGAAAAAGATTGGACCTACAATTGTAGGCGGGCTCCGAACCACCTGGAAGTCATTTTACAGCAGAGAACAGAGTCGTTTAAGCTGGTAAATCCAATCGGTCACCCTTGCAAAGGCGGCCCAGGAGAGTTTCTTTTCTCAACTGATTGAACAGATACCTGCTACGGCTAGTGGCTATCACTTTCAAACTCATCTGATGTTAAGAGATCAATCAACTAATTATCAATCTCAATGGGATAGATTAAGAATTTTTTTAGATTCTTTGTAGATTTTCCAATATAATTCACGTTTATCCCTCACGAAATTTCAATATTTTCCTAAGCTGATTTTCCTTAACAAAGATGGAAAACTTTTAGTTTGTTTTTCACCCTGTCATGAAGAATCTAATCGAAGAGTCTATTGTTTCTTTGTTCAATGACAGTGTTAATAAAATTGATATTATAAACATTTTCAATAACGAGGATGATTAATAGATCCTAAGTTTCCCCCTACGAGGTGACAATAATTCTCCCACAGTTTTTCCTAAAAAAGTATGAAATGTGTTTGAATCGTATTTCATCATGTGATTTTCATCAATATTCAGTTTCTCAACTCAAATGACGTACTTATGCAATGAAACATAAAAAAATTCAGATGTCATGATTGATTAGGAACTGTTTGTGAGACTTTCAGTGGGATCGGCTATTTTCAATCAGTGGCTCCACTTCCAGGTAGCCAACTGTTTAATTCAAAATTTATTGATCAACGTGTGTGTGTGTGTGTTGTGTGCCTGGCTTTCAAAACACTTTATAAATATTTAATGAAGCCATTGATTTTCGTTTACTATTGCAGTTGACAGATGGTCTCTCGTCCTCTTTCTCTCATACACACTCTCACCCGCCCTGTTTCACTCAGATACTTCATCTCATTATCACTCTTTCTCGCCATGCCGAACTGTCAACTTCTCTATTATCTTTTATTTTTCTTATTTATTTACTCTTCCCGATACCTTTCCAGACCTTCTATCGTCTGTCATGTTAATGCTCGTTCATTTCTTCCAGTCTCTTTCTATCCAAACTCATTTCCCGTTCATTTCTTCATGCTTTCTTCCTCTTCAACTTCCTCATGCTTCAACTAGCTCTTCCTGGAAAAGAATTAGATGAAAAGGTTGAAGATGATTAGGAAAAGGTGAGAAAGTAAAAGAAAGTGTAGAAGAAAAAGACGACGAAGTAAAAGAAGGAGAAGAATGAGGAGGAAGATAGATTGAAGGCGTAGAAAGAGGTGGAGGAGAAGAAGAAGGCGGTGAAGAAGAAGAGGAAGAGGATGACGAAGACGAGGAGGCAGAGGAAGAAGAAGACGAAATAGATGAGTAAGGAGATGATGTTGAGGTAGAGATTAAGGAAGGGTTAGTGGTAGAGGTAAAAGAAGGATAAGAAGCGTGTGAAGAAGGAGAAAAAGAAAGCGGAGAAATAATTATTGAAAGAAGGAGAAGATCAAGTCTATTGATCTACATGAAAATGACCTGTTATCGTTCTAAATTCATCCATAATTCATGCACATGTGATAATTATATTCTTGATAACTCATGGTGAGTTCAAGTTTGAGTAAATTTTCCGGGATAATGGATAAGAATCAGAATTAGACAAATAAATAATTATAATGTATGCTTTTGTCACAGTGCAAAGAAAACCGCAGGCTTGGTGACATCATGAAGAAAGACGTTTTGAAAATAACAGAAATGAATTAGAGATCGTCCTCGCTTCCTATTTGTGCTGTCCAATATGTCCAATACATTTCTGTGTTTAGCAAAAGCTCTTACTGCGTCACGTAAACGAGCATGCGTTCCTAATTTTTAAATAAAAATACTTCCAAATGAGTTCGTTTACCAGCAATTCCTTCATAGAACTCTATCTGAGAGGTAAAAACACGTATCTGTTCACACATTTGTTCAAGTTGGGACCGACAGGATCTGAAACGAAACGCTCCAAAGCGCCAAAAACTCGAGATTATGTCCACATTCTATTATTGATAGCACCGATATCCTTCCTGAATGAGAACTTGATAAAAATTTTGTACGTTCAAGCAGGAAGTACAGTCTGGAAGTGAAGTATGAGGATGGCGAATGCTTTATTGATCTCGATAAACATTTCAACTGGAGAGTTTTTGCTGTGAAAAGATAAATATATAATAAAATTTGATTTTAAGGTCGATTCACACTCATCAGTCACGGCGCGTCTCAGTTCCTAGATATCCGTCTCGTCACATTATAAAAGTACATTCTTATCCAAGTTTCCAGTTACGCTGTCTACACTTGTTTGGCGCCGACCCGTCAGTATATGTTCAGTCTATCACCGGTCAGTAGACAGTCACAGCGAGAATTCTTCTCTCCATTGTTCTCAAGTTGTTCGGACGCCTGACTGACGGCATCTCTAGTGTTTTGATTATGTTTATATATATACTGTAACGTGCTTCCTGAGGGACACCTGGGAAAACAATATGAATTAAAATGATCTCCCCTTCGAGGCCTTGCATCTATGGTCGACTTACCGATCGCAAGTCTCGGGTTCGGCTGCTCAATTGTGTGTCCTGCAGTCACACGCTACTGCGGAGGTGCGACGAAAATCCTGTAGGAAAAGGGCTATTCAATGGCCTGAGGATTTCGCAGCAATCCTCCACAACAATATTACCAGGTATGGAGGATGGACGTATCACTCGGTGCAGCTATATCTCTCCTTGGACCACACCGGACACCGAGTAGATACCCCCAAATCTCCACCCTGACAACACGTCTAATTATGGAAGTCAACCACAATTTCCCCCTGCTGATGGCCTGAACAGTATAAAAGAATAGGTGTTAGACGAAAATTCCGTCTAAACACAGTATAATGGCTCAAACTGCCAGAACTCACCAAGTATAAGGGTAAATGATGCGGAGACTTTATTTAACAAAAATTTGACGTGTATTGAAAAATAGTAAGAAAATTCAATGATAAATAATAATATAGTATACAGTAATAAATTTGATATGAGTGAAAAAGAATAAATTGATCTGATAGTTATTTTAAGAGAATATGTGACAATTCTTGAATTTACTGTGCACGTGGTCGGGATTCAGCTTGGTGGAAAGCAAGACTTAGAATTTGCACAGCTTGACACAGCCTATATTAATTTGAACTTCCCTTCTTTTTTGAATCGTGCACACACTTGGGGCCCCTTAAAGTAAAGACTCACTTGACTGTTGAATGTTGTAGGTAGTCTGACCGCAGGTGTAGTGTAGTGCTGCTTCTCGCGATTTTCGGGAACTCGGATTTTAAAACTTTGAAATGAGCTGGTCTAAATTGAAATTCTCATCTTGCTTGGAGATAAATTTTCCGGAATTTTAACACAACATAAATTACATTTAACACTAAAATGACAAATAATGGACTACTTAGTCCTTTTGGAGTCTGGAGAGCAAGTTCTAGGTTGTAACAGTCGTCCTTCAAGAAGGTGGTTACTGTCACCCCCACTCTTTTTTCAAATCAAAGGATATGATGCCAAATTTGGCGATGTTCAACCCATGTAGTTGGAATTAAATTAACGAAAAAATTGAATAAAACGGTACTATTGCTGACATGGGTTGTGATAAATGATGGAAATAATTTTAAAAAGAACCAGATACGCCAAAAACTGATTTACAAACAGAAAATTAACATTAAAAGTTTACATAAATTTCGATTTTGATCATCGACTGCTGAACAAATCGATAATTATAAGTCCACGTGGCTTTGGACTGTGGCTTTTTACAAAAACATCAAATTCGAGCCAATAATAGATAAAAAATACATTTTAACACATTTTAAATTCATAAAAAATAATAATGAGCAAATAGATTTCACTGTACAACGAATAATTACAATACTATAGGCTAGTGGTGGTGAATCTAACCTGAAAAAGGTTATCCTGCAAGCAACAACGGATTATACATATAATTTCACGAGATTGGAAGAAATCCAATAATTTAGCATATTCCTGCTTTTAAATAACATTTAACGTCGCTTAAATATGATTTATTGCCATTTATCACATGTAGTTTCGATAATCTCGAAGCTATCGCTATTATCGCCGGTATGACTGTTGAATATCGATGGTCCTGCCAAAACAGCTGATTTAATTAACGAATTCTTAACTGTAGTGGCGCCGGTTTTAAAAATAATCCTCCCAATCTTATAATACGGTAACTCTTAATTTTTAGAATAACTTCTTCTCCTCCAGTTATGATAAATTTTGGTGGCTGCCAGCCATCCAAAAAGTATCGTCACAATACATACTCTAGCATCTGAACAAAAAAATTAATGGAAGATTGATTTAGTGTGTGCGGCAACATGTGGAACTGTATATTCTGTCAGAATCCAAGTAAATGGATACAAGTGCGAAAAATTTGATTTTAAATTTTATGAGTAATATATGGAAAAAATGTTGTGACATCCTAAAATATTTAAAAAACCATTTATCATACACCAGCTCTTTAAATGAGGTCACGAACTCTCCTTCAGTCTTCCTTTTCTTCCAAGCCTAATGTACCCATTTGCGTCTTTCAACCATTCTTTGCTCCTCCACTTCGTCATCCAAAGCTATGGCTGTTATAGCCAATTCTTCAACATGCTTTGTCACGCCAATTATTCAGTTTACACTGTTAATGTGACTATATTTATACTTATATTTTAAACTGACTATAATTGCACACAAACTGACAAGCACTGACCGTAGCTTCTAGAAAGGCTGAGACTTGACGGTTGTGTGTGAATGTAGGTGACTGATTGCTACCGGATGTGCCGGTGACTGAACTGAGACGACACTGTGACTGTGATGCGCCGTAATTGATGTGTGTGAATCGACTTTTAGAGTAGATTTTTTGTGTTAGCATAAGAAAATAATATTTCTAATTATATGGTCAACAATCTTCAATATATGATGAACAAGGAGGAATAAAATAACGGATTTTTGATAAACAAACCGTACGTTATTAAATTCGACAGACTAAAAATTTTTCCCGATATTTTTTTTGGAGGATGATCCCCACACATCTCTAATAGACCTGTGCGTGGATAATAAGTTGGTTGGTGGTGATTGTTGAGTTTGACCTACAGTTTTAGGTGGCTTCCGAGCCACCAGGAAGTGATTGTACAGCAGAGAGCCCTCTTTTTGCTGGCCAATTCACATGTTGATTATAGTATGTATTTCATAAGTTTTCAATGAGTTTGATCAATAGATAAGGAGAAGAAGCCTTTCCCCTTTCAATAAAAAGTACTTTAAGAAATCTTACAAAGTCTGAAAATTTCAAGTGTGATTACTTTGTATGCTTCTATAACACCGTAAAACTTGTTTTTGCTGATCGAATAGATATCACATTCACTGTTATCTTTATAGCTTTTTATGATAAATTTAATGACTTTTAGTGAACTTTAATAGAGAATAAATAAATATTTACTCACGTAGGGTGAAACGTTTTCGAATCGTGATGATTCGTTTTCAACAGCCATCACCACGATTCAAAACGTTTCAGCGAGTAAATATTTCAATATTTTCTCTATTAAAATTGACTGTAAGTCGTTAAACTTTTCATGAAACAATATTAATATTAGCAACGCAGATCGGTATGGATCAAGAAACCCAAGAATATAATCTTCAATTAATGAACTTAATAGATTTGATGAGTAAGAAGCTACGACTTCACAAAATACGAAATACATTACACATTTTTAACTGTATTCGACCACTTTCATAGTAACTCAACATGACTTGTCCTGTAAATCCAAACTAATGGCTTGTAATGGAGGGGAGACCCTTACGGGTAGTTCCACTTCGCCTCTTATTGGAAACACGGTGGACTTACAATTTTAGGTGGGATCTGAACCACCGGGAAATGATTTCACAGCAGAGAAAAGTCTCTTTTTCTGTCCAATCCAATCGGTCGTTCTTACAGAGAGGGCCCAGAAGAGAGTTGCTTATTTAATCAGATTGGACGGATACCTGCTACGACTCTCGGCTATCATTTCCTCCAATATTATTATTATTATTTTTTTTATTATTATTATTTATATTATTACTTTTTTCTTATAAAAGGCTCGATCTGAGTGTAATCTAAACTCCAACAAAAGTTTTAGAGAAATATTGTCTTATGGGTATAAATTCCTATCTGACTCCAAAAATATAACTTCTAATCTTATTATGGACTAGAAAAGACTGGACGAATTCAATATCAGAAAGCTTTGAAGCTTCTAATCTGCTAAAATACCTTCAAAACGATACTACAACTGGAACAGAGTTCCTATGAATTAATTTTAAATTTGACTTCAACGAAAAACATGCGAGTTGACAAAATAAATGTTATTTGTGATGGATTTTTCAATATTGATAGAAGCTCATCGCTATAGCTCTCTTGTCACGGAAATTGAATTATTTATTGAATTCAGTCAGCATCAATAGGAACTATCATCAACAGTATTTGTATACAAAAATGAATAGAAGGATTCAATTTGATTTTTCTGAAATGTAAAACAGATTGATATTTGTATTTCTATTGAAACGAATTTAAAACCAAATAAAAGACTAACTAGAAAGCAGTCTGTGGAATACATTACTAAATTGCTAGTTCGTTTACATTGGATCACTGCTGAGATAAATGAACCACTTATTACGCTGTAACGGCATAAGGATGAATAGAGTTCATGAATAGAGTTCTGAAGGGGAAGAAAAAAGAGGGAAAAGAGTAAGGAGAGGAGGATAGCTCGTAGCGTAGAATTTGTTCAATCAACGTTAAATAGGATGAGAGCCGAATTGGGAGGGGGAAATGTTTCTCTAATGAAGAGCTGTTTTCAACAATTTTCTAATGATAATTCATTCTAACTGCATTGCAATTAATTATATTCGATTCACCTTTTTAGTTTGATATTTAGAAGCTCCCCTTGGTTACGTAGTGATTGTTTGATGTAAATAATTTGAAACAACCAACAATCTACATTGCTGACGAAAATGATTGATCTTTTGACTCTGTATTATTTTCATTAAGTGATATTTCGCTTAATACAGATACCACTATAATTAATTATAGTACAGTGATTGGTCTTGATACTTACACTTATGGTTTTAACACTTATTTGTTCAGAAGAATTTTTTTTAAGTTTCACTTTAAAAGCTACTTTTTTCATGTCTGAAAAAGGGTGTCCGGAGTATTCCCCGAAACGTTTCCAAAATTAGGCACCCTGAAACAGTTTTAGACACTTATACTGGTTTAAAATTTCTTAAATTCCCCAAACTGTATTTTATATTCAGTCTGGACCCCAACCCTCCCCCCGTTGGCTACGTCTTTGGGAGGAAGAAGAGATAGAGCAAGAATAGTAAGAAGAAAAAGAACAAGTGGGCAAAGAAGTCCTCTGCCGAGTGCCGTCGCAGGTATCTGTTCAATCAGAGATAAGCTACGAAACTCCTGGGCCATCTTCGTGAGGGTGACAGATTGAACTGACCAGCGAAAAAGAGTCTGTTCTCTGCTGTAAAATCTGCTGATGGTTCGGAGCCCACCTAAAACTGTAGGTCCAACTCATCAATCACCATCATCCAATTTATTACCCACGCAAAGGTCTGTGGGCTTCATCCTCTGAAAAAAATAACATCATTGATACAGAAACAAAATTCTGGAAAATGTCAAGATTGAGAGGTTGAGAGGACCAAGAGTCCTAACTGAGCTATAAATAAAAGCAATAAATGAGTGAAACTAATGAAATAAATCAATTTTCAACTTCTCATGTCCTCCTCCTTCCCATTCTCTTTCTACTCCCTCTCCTCTTGCTTGTTTATAACCTTCTCCTCTCTGTCATTGTAACTGTACAAAGGCTGAGAGTTAGAAAGGACCAAAAGTCCAACTGTGCTCTAAATAAAGTTGAGTGGAAGATAAAGTCAAGCAAATTTATATCTTAAAGACTGAATCTGTAGATAGAAAAGTGATGAAATATCTTTGTTATAAAATAGATGCAAAAGTGAATAGATTAGTAAATTTTTTGCTCACAAAAAGGGCTGCTTCTTCTATAATAGGCTGAACCACAATATGCTTTGATTAGCTGTTTTTCTTTTCTGTCACTTCTACTTTTGACAATAGGAGGAGCCACACAAACCATACTCTTTTAATAACACTGTTACATGAGCCAGTGTAATGTGCAATTACTCAAAACTCCTCAAATATCAACTTTTTACTTTGCAGATTTTGTCTTGGAGACTCCAGTTGAGTAGTATAAGACATGTCAGATCAACAATTATACAGTTTTATAAACTAGCTACATTAATTACTATTATCAATAAGTTGAGGTGATGCTTAATTTTCATGTGGAAGGAACTCTTGTACACCACAGAAAGCTTCACCTGAATTTTTTTTTCAATTGTATAAATATTTCTATATTTTTGAAACTTTTTAAAAACTGCTTCATACACATATAAGCAGAGCACAGTTAGGAGGAGACCAAGTCTCTTGATCAACGGCCAGGTCAATCGGCCTATATGAATCTTTCCATTCACTTAACAGTTTTCTTTTGGATCTTAAACATCGTATCAAGGTTTTGTTTTGATGAATTACCCCATATACTGAGATAGCATACATTATTATGTGACAGTAAGAGCCCATGGTATGCTGTAAAAAGTTGTGTCATTTAATCTAGCAAGCTGTCGCAGGACAAATACCCCAGATGAGATATTACAACATATTTTCTCAATGTAAGGAGCCCAGGTCAATCGTCTATCCAATAAAATTCATAGAAATGCAAAGTTTTCTTCCTAGTCCAGTTGATTTGCGTTTACAAACACGCTTATAGCCCTATCTTCATTTGAATTGAAGTTATTGGTATTTTTTATTAGCTATTGTTGACTTCAATTGACTTTAGAATTAAACAATTGGTTGCACATCCATATGGGCATTTGTTCAAAATTATCAAGAAAGAAATTGCTGAAAATGAGTCTGCAAATAAGAGGGCTCTACTTTTAATTAATTCTTTGGGTAAAATAATATAACAAACAAAGCAATGGACCAAACATTGAACCCAGCTCTCCAGCTAATATCAATTTTCAATTATAAATAAATTGGAAATATAATAAATAATAAAAAATATGTATTATAAATATTATATCAATAATTATTATTTTTATTTTTTTAGCATTACTCTTTAGAATATTTTATAAGTAATATTCTGTGTTCTATATTTTTCAAGATGAAAAATTGAATTATCAAATGTTCAATTTATTGATTATTAATGTTCAACTTTTTATTAGATTCCATGTTCCGAATGCATATTCCACCTGGACTACAATAATTGATTTATCTTTCAAGCACTCTTCTTCTTCAAAATCCAATTCAAATAAGATTTTCAGCTCACATCAAAACTTTGACAACCATAATTTCATCGGACGACTCACTTTTCATAATATTATTATATCATATTCAATATTTCCTTGAATATCGTGTCACAAAAATAAATAGATACTTTGAGAAGAAAAGAGGTGAAGCAGAGAGCCTTCGATGTACATTATATTGTCTCATAATGCACGTACAATCTATCTATCTATCTATATATATATATATATATTTCAAGCACACTCTCTGCCTATCATGATTGACAGCTCTCTCCATGATATGGCAAAAAGGTATCTGTCACTCTTCCACTATAATCTTCATTCTTCAGAGAAGACGTCTTTTTCTTAAAGATTTTCTTATTTCTCTGGCATCACCTTTTCGACATTCTCTTTCTACGTTGATGTTGAGAGATGTGAAATTCTTCTCTTTTCCTATCACACATCTTTATCAAGACATCTTTTATCTTTTAGTTGAAGTTGAGAGATTTTTCTCTCTCATACTACCCAACATCTTTATCGCTTTTTTACCGCCCATGTTCACCTTCTATTTTTGTTTTTCTTCATTTTCCACTTACATCCTCACTCTTCTTTTTCCATATACCTTCTGACATCTATGTTTTTTCAGCATCTTTCCTTTTTCTTATTCCTTTAATTTTCAGTCATAGTTTTTAAACCTTCTTCTAAACCCTTTTTCTTGTAATTCCTTATCATCTTTTTTCCTCTCTTTCCCCTTATGGGTTGAGTAGAAGAGAGGGTCTTGAGTCTTAATTTCGCCCTAGAGAGAGGCAATCTATGTATCAGTATCTTCCTCTCCCTGTGAGTTATATTCTATATCTTTTCTCCCGATAGGCTGAGTGGAAAAGAGGGTCTTGAGTCCTAACTTCACCCTTAATTAAGGTAATTTATCTATATATCTATATCTATCTCTCCCTGCTCATTTGTTTTTTACTGATCTTACATTCGCTCCTCTCTTACCAGATTCTTCGTGATTTTTTTACATTGTAACCTATTCTTATTCTCTTCTTCCTCGTATTTTTTCTTCTTCGTGATTTTTTTCTCTCCTGTTCCTTCTTGTTTCAAGAGTTACTTCCTTATTTACTCTTTACCACCACATTCTTCTCCTGTACCCCGTCTTCAAACACTTTTCTTTTATCATGGATATTCCATTTCCATTCCGTTTCACCTTCTAATTTCCTTTTCCTTCTAAATCTCCTTTTAATCTCGTTTTATACTCTCTTATTTTGTGTTAAAATACACCTCTGTTTCATTCTTTCTTGTGTCAAAAACTGTTTACGTCTTTTTTGCTTCTTATTCCTGGTCATCCTTCTCCCTCACTCCTTCTCTTTCTAAAAATGTAATAGAAAAAATATGTATATAGGAGTCTTCATTTCTTCTCTTTTTTCCCTTTCCTTTTTCACCACAATTTCTTCGCCTCATCGTTCTCGATAATTTTCGCTCCAATATTTACACAATTTTTGTATTTTCCCATATATTCGCTGAAACCATTCTCTTTTTATCCTCCATTATGTATCTCTCCTCCTTCTTCCTCTCTATCCACAAATTTATTATGACTTTCGCTTCTCTTTCTTTTCTCACTTTTTTTAGCCATCTATTCCGCTTTTTTTCTCAATTTTGTCCCTAACTTTGCTTATTGTTCTTTGTATTCCTCACCTTCTCCTCATCAGACTTCTCTTCCTCTTCCTCCTCTTATTTCTTCTTACCTCCTCCTTCTTCTGCTCTTCTTCAGCCCTACTATTATTTCTCCTTTTTGTCTCCACTCTTCCTTCGCCTTTTCTTCCTTCTACTTCCATTCCTTCTTATCCTCCCACTTCTTAATCTTCTAATTAATCTTCTCCTTCTCATTCTCTTTCTCCTTCTCCTTCTCCTTCTGCTTCTCCTCCTCCTTCTCTCCCTTCTTCTTCTCCTTTTCTTTCTTCATTTAATCCTCATCCTTCTTCTTTTTCTTTTATTTCTCCTTTTACTTGAAGAACTCACGTTCATCATCCTCCTCCATATTCTCTCACTCATCCTCTCACTTCCACTCTTCCTCCATTTTTCTTCGTCTCCTTTCCTTGGTTCAACCTTCTTCTATACGAGCTAGCTTCTAGAGCCGATGACTTCACCTTGCTTGCAGCTTATGGTCTTATGATTGAAGCGACACGTTGACAGCTTTCAGAGTGTGAAAATATGAAGCAGATGACTCTCACAACTGATTTACCTATCACGGCACTCTCACTCACACTCTCATACTCTCTCTCACACACACTCACTCTCTATCTCTCTTATCTTTAATCTAACAAATCCAGGCACAAGTTATATGAAGAGTCGTGTTGAAGCTACTCCATTATAAATACTTCTCTAGTCTGTCACAATATTCCTACCAGAAGTATATCATTTTTCCTGTTATTGTAAAATACTTCTGGCCTATCTGTAAGAAAAGCATAAATGGTTTGATTAATAAACGAATGCAGAAGAGAAATTGGATAATACTACTCTAAAAATACTAATACGGAGCTTTCGAAAAGGGTGGACCCCATCTCAAAAATTTAAATAAATCATAAGTGTGTAATAAATATTTGTTTCATTTTTTCGGCAAAAGTCAGAGAAAATTTTGAAGCTGTTTCTACCTACTATTTTTGAAAGGTTTTTATTTCCTGTCACTCTTTAGCACGATGAAAAATAAACGATATTCCATCTAATTGGTAATTTCAAGCATGTAAGGAATCACAGTTATAATAACAATATCGTGTGACCAGGCTAACTCAGGTCTGGTATTAGAGTTTTCAGATCGGATCTGAACTAGTTCAGGGCCTCTGACAAGTGACGTAGTCTCAGGCAGCTGGGACCAACAGGATTGACGTGTAATCCAAAACACGGGATTGACCTCCGGGAAAAAATTCGGTCAGACATAAATTGCAGTCGTATTTTGAAAGTCCAATAAATTGTCTATCCTATTTTAATTGGACAATTTAATCCATGCATTTTTATATCCAAATGATTTAAATAATTTATAAAAATGGTGACATCATGTGAATATCCTCACATGTAAAACTCTACAATATTAAAAATGTATAATGATTTCATTACGATAAATGAAGAAAAAATCTGAAACATTAGAATTGGAAATCAATAGAGAAACATCATGCAGGAAATTGCATGTAATGAAAATGTAATTGGTTAATCTTTTGGAAACATAATACATATGGAAGATTGAAATAAAAAACGAAGGATGGATGAATGTTCGAAAATTATTCAGGTCAAAG